>JAWVMQ010000132.1:0-17714 GCA_036321185.1 Trypanosoma lewisi | reverse complement strand
GGGGCGAGCGTGTGTTGTGGTGTACACACATATGCAGGAAGACGAGAAGGAGAGAGAGAGGAAAAAAGGATATCATTAAGCGATATATATATATATATATATATATATATATATGACTTTACACACTATTATGAGGTGAAGAACAACATTAATGCATGTGTAGTTGTTCAGTGGGAGTGGTTTTGTTTTTGAGGTGTTCATCTTACACACAGTTGTCTCTGCGTGTCGTGTTGTTGTCTCCCGTAGTCTCGGGATAGAGTCGCTGATGATCAAACCGCGATGTGCCATAATGGTTTGGATAGTTCTTCAGTAAACTGTGGTTAGCTGGAAGAAAAACAAAAAAACGTAACTGAAATCTGTTTGCAAAAATGCATAGAGACTATTTCTTTTGTTTTTTCCTTCTATCCCTCATTTCTCTGTCTCTCCATGGTTTGGTGTTTTTTTTTAAAGGTCCCTAGCCCATGAACAGATTTCACAAGACGGTAGAGATTGCCGCGGAGAGTGCGCTTGGGGAGAATAGCTTGAGCCACGGCAGTGAACGTGGTGGTGGCCCCTGCGGGGCGTAGCAGAGCTGCCAGCCGTACACCCACGAAAAGGCAGAGCCGAGACGGAAGTAATCCTCGAGAGTTTCCGCAATAAAGAATAACTCATCGTGGACGCCAGCGCGGGATCCAGGCGCTGCGCCGTCTGATTCCTCCACACGTTGGTAGCGGACGCGACCCCACACTTCGGGGGCATCGTTTGCCGGTAGAGAGCTAAGGCTACTGGTAGGTTTGTTGGGGCATACATACACAAGAAGCACCTCGCATGCCTCTCCACCAATGAACAACTCTACTGACTCCTTTTCTTTGTTTGCAGCATTGCATAGCGCGGCGCAAGGAGCGTAGGGTGACAAGAGAAAAAAACGTACCGTGTGCAGTAGTGATGAGGAGCCCTTGTTGTCTTTGGTTCCATCAAGTTTGTCACCACCACTGCCACTGCTTTTCTCATCATTATCTTCCTCTTTTTCTATCCCCGGCATGGCATAAACCCTCTTCGCACGATGGTGAGAAAGCACGTGCTTTATTGCAGTCTCCAATTGCAATGGGGAATCCTCTGTGACCTCATTGATGGTATCCATCGCGTTGATGCATATTGTGGTGAGAGGGTGCAGAGGGGCGGGTGATAATACAGCGGATGACGAGCCATTTGATGAACACCTTTCAAAGAGATTCATCGCAGGTGCTAACCCACCGAATACAGAAAAAGCCGTTGATGAATTTGTTATGCCCATATCAACCAAAAATGTGAATAACACGGGGGGAAGAGAGGGCTGGTTAAGACAATGTGTCTTCAAATCCTGCTCACTATGTGGGCATTTCCATCGCAGACTCCACTCATATCCACGGCGACGCAAAAGTAGTACACTGTTCGACATTCCCAGACTTCCCTGCTTCAGTAACATCTCCATGCTACACAAAGGCATGATTTCTGTCAGTGGTTTGCAATGAAGCTCTTTTTCTCTCTGCTGAATCATAAAGAACATGAGCCCATGTGCCTTCATAAGCCACTGGATGGAGGCCACGAAGAGTACCGCAGCGGACGACTTCACAGAGAGACCCACAGGGATATTTTTTTGCTTTGCAGGCTTACGCTCCTTTGCCTGCATAATGTCCTGTAAGCCACACTATAACTATTCCCTTCTTTCTTTTTTCGCGTTTGTTTGATGTCTATCCCCTCTCCTCTGTCCTTCCTTCTGCAAACGTCATTGTGATGCAGCAACACATCA
Organism: Trypanosoma lewisi; assembly: GCA_036321185.1. Classification (NCBI taxonomy): domain Eukaryota; phylum Euglenozoa; class Kinetoplastea; order Trypanosomatida; family Trypanosomatidae; genus Trypanosoma; species Trypanosoma lewisi. The sequence continues at coordinate 15,946 of JAWVMQ010000132.1, read as the reverse complement.
AGCAAAAGTAAACAAAAAAACAATGAACAAAATAAAAAACAAGGAAGGTTGTGGTGGTGTGGAAGAGAGATACAAAACAGACAACCCCCCCCTAAAAAAAGTCTGCATCTATGTGGCGAGGTTAATAGGCGATGTGTCTCGTAGCATCAAACAGAAAACGCAAAAAACAAAAACAACACAAAAACGACACACATCGCAGACGCACAGCTTTTAGGCTTGAGACTCAAAACAAGGAATATCCTTTGTTTGTCATACGCGTGCTGTGAGGAAAAGCAAGAAAAGAAAGAAATTGTGTTTATCAGGCCTTGTATATAAACATTTGTTTCTTATTTAAGTCACGCTCCACGTATTCCTTTTCAATGAGCATTTCCAGAGCCGACTTAAAATCAGCGGTTTGCAGCGTCGTATTAGGAAGAGCCTCCTGCGTCTTGCGGAGCAAATCCTCATACATACAGGTACGCTCAGTCTTCATAGTCTTTATGATCACTGTCTGTATCGAGGAAATAAGAGTCTCACGTTCCTTGTCCGCCTGTATGCGGTGCTCCTCCGACAATATTCCAGCCCTCGGTGGCGGATGCAAGAAGCGGTGGGTTGACTGCCGCGATGTAAAGGCGAGATTCAAAACAAGGCAGTCCCCTCCATCCTTCTTCACCTCCGCAAAGAAACCATCAGCAATAAGTTTCCTCAACTCCCTCCGCAGCAGATCAGGCTTTTTACCAACACGCTGGGCAAGAGCGTCCCACGTCACCCCACCACTCCCCGCTTCACTTAGGCAAGAGAAGACTTGAAACAGCTCCATCGTGCCAACAATGACTTTTCCTCCTTGTGGGTATGCGACGTTGAAGGTGATGGTTTCCATGGGAACGCCAAGCCAAGCAACACGTCGGTTTTCGTGTTGTGTTTTATGCGCCTGTTCAAATTGCTCCACAGCTTTGCGCAGAGGTTGGGGCAGCTCCTGCAGCTCCGTGTATGTAGGCCATGCTGAATGTGCAAGAAACCTCAGTGTGTACTTAACACCTTTTCCTTCACCCTGGTCTTGATAGTCATGCATTTCCTGTCCGTCACTGTTTCCTCCAATGTCCATACACATCTGAATCATTTTTCGCACTCTCTCACTCTCCATCGGCAGTTGTTCTTGCAGGTACTGACAAAAAAATTGCTCCTTATCCAACTTCTCTCGTCGTGCCTCATCCGCATCCAGGCCACTGTCACGTTTTCGCTTCACTCCAATAGTGAGAAGTCGGTAGGCGAGGAGCTGCTGGTGGATGTAAGCAAATCTCTCCGTGAAGGTAACAGTTCGCACAAGTCGCATGGCCGATTTAATGTCTTCATCATCGCGAACACACACCGCTGCCACTGCTGGAGCTCCTGGCCTTCCACCCCCACCACCACCACGTCGAGCCTCAGTCTTGCCTTGGGGTCCATTCAGGAGATATATATGTATGCCGTCAGCAAGCGTTTCAATGAATGTCTCTACCACGCGACTTTGTTGTCGGTTATTTTTGAGTATATTTCCAATGATACTGTAGAAACACATCATGCCTGTCTCGCTGTCAAGGAGACGCATTTTCAGCGACCGCACTTTTCCCAGGTGATCAAACACACGTTCAGACCGTATCAGGTAGGCAATAAACTTCGGCCAGCGTTCTTCTTCCGCAATGTCATTGCTACTGAGAAAGTAATCCACGGCACGGTTGACTATTGGCTCCAGCAGCTCACGGATCAAGCCTGACATGATAGCATACCCGATGTCCTTCTCAATTCCAGCTGGCAACTCTGGGCCTTCACAAATTTCATTCCACAGCCGCACTTTCTGTATCTCCTCTATTTCAATGCACGCCATGTTCTCTGCCATGCGAATGAGCATGTCATGCGTCTCTGCCCTCACACTCTCCTCCGCAGTGCTGTTATGGGCAAACAAAGTCTGAAGCTGCGGCGTGACAATTTTACGAATCAAGTGACTGGCAAAAGTCCGATTTATGTCAAACGTTTTTTTCCCTGAATTATCCGTGACCACGTCATTCCCAACCTCCCACAGAAAGGTGTGCTTCACCAGGATGTGCTTGGCATCTCCCTCCTTCACGCAAGGGAACTCTGAGACCATCCCAATCTCCGCATTCCGAAAGTTCAACCACGTCGTGATGAGAAACTCGAGGCAGTTTTTGTCACTGCTGGCATCCTGCAGCAAGGGAAGAAGTTTCTCGTGCGGCACGAGCTTTTTGCAATCATCCACAACAGTTTTCAGGACCGCCTTCATAACCTTCTCCTCTGTATGGCGCGATGTACACGCAGAAAGTTTTATGAGTTCACATAAACTCGTAGAGAAGAACATAAACATTTCCTTCTCTGGTCCTTTTTCCGGATTTACAGTGGAGCCTGGTGTTTTCGGTTGCATGTGATGGCGGTACTGCAACGTTCTCTTCAGCAAAAACTCCAACGTTTCAATGTTCGCCCTGTCGTCGAGTAGATTCGCGAATAACTCATCAAACTCTTTATCAATACTTTTTTCATCGTTGGTTGTGAAAGAGTAATAAAATAAACATTTTGCGAGTTTCTTAATCTGCCCCAGTCCCTTCCACAGCTCCACTGCATGATGGAGCGCCGGGATCAGTGCCTCTCCGCCCAGAGCATCTCTGTTGTTCCCAAGAAGCTTCTTGATTTCATTGTACTCATACAAGATCACCCCCTTTGCCCAGAACTCAAAGAAAACATAGGTACTGAATGCTTGCGAGGGGTTGTGGGTTGTGTAGAGCGTGTTGAAGACACATTTATTCCAGTCCAGCAGCTTCTGCCGCAGCTCTGGGCCGGGATGCTTCAGCACCGCCTCAAGGTTTATTGTGACTGTGAAAAGGTCGAGGATTGCCGGCGGAACATTCAGTCCATCGACGGAGGCAAGCGTCGTGCGGTCCACTGAAGCGTACGCCTCCCGCAGGCGAGTGGCGACATCTGAAGCAGACATCGGCGTTTGTGCGGGGCGGCCTTCTCCCAAATGCCTTTTTTAATTTTTTATTTAGCTATGAACAAAACAAAAGTCGAATCGTTATAATAATAAAGAATCAACTAAGCGAACACTGACCGAACAGTTGAATCTCAAAAGCAAGCGAAGAGAAACAAATTCTTACTTGTTTTCTTCTTGCTTGTTATTGTTTTTTCTTGTTTTTGTTTTGTTCTTAGAGTTTGTTTATCCCTCTGATTTATGGCCCTTTGTTGTTTTCTTGTATTTTCGCCCTCCTACACGACGTACACACAAAGGAGAAGGAAAACAAAAAGACAGAGCCCTACAGTCATGCGCCAAAGTGCATGGACGCATAGACAAAAATCCACCTCTTCACATAGTCAGAGACTCAAAAAGAGGCATGTATGTATGCACACAGAGAGGTATTTCTCCATGCGTGTAATTCTACGATATCACTGCGTTTCTCATTTATTATCGTCAACCACTCACACGTGTCACACACAAACTGTCATGACTTTCTCCACCCCCCCTTCTTCTTTTAATTTGCTTTCCATTTGTTTGCTTGCTTTTGTTCTTCGCCCATGATGTCCCTCATGTGGATTTGGGAGGAGTAAGAAAAAAAGTTTTTGTGTAGGTGGGGAGTGGGTGTGATGAAAGATGTAATCACACTCAATCAATATTACTGATGCCACCTTTTTTTCTCTTTGTTTTAAACTGGTCTTAGAATTAAGGGTGTAAAAACAAGGAACAAAATGAAAAAACAACAACAAAGCTATGAGAGGGGGGAGAAAAAATAGTATTAACAACAAAAAGAGAGATGAACCGTATATATACAGTATCCCAATTATACACATATACATACGCGGTTGTGAATATTTCACAGATGCAATATTTGCAACGCTCTCACAAACATTTTCGCTTATTTCTTTTTTCACGTTTGCACTGAGGTCATAAGATGTATATTCTCCACACTGAGTGGATCGCCCTCATCCCGCACTGTTGATGAGCAACTTGCTGGCCATGGAAGTGATGCCGCCATAGGAATGGAGTGTGGAGGAGGCGAAATAACAGGCGCGAGTGACGGTGCATCAGCACTTGGCGTCATTGCGGGAACGAAGTGTATACTGTGAGCTGTGGGGGCGGCGGTTGAACCGGATGCAGACAACGTTGGATTCATGTCGACACTGCTGCAACCAAACATTCTCCAACTGGTACCGTGTGCAAAATCGTTGCTGCTGTTGCATGTCGTCGCCATGTGGAGTGAATGCAAATTATGTGGGGATACATGAGGCGGAATCGTCACTGATGCATTCTCACTAGTGCGCAGCGTGTCATTAACTGCATGATAATTCGGTTTCTCATTAATAGTTCCAACCATGAGAAGCACGTCTCCACCATTATCCTTTGTGCTGCCCTCCACTGTAACTTCCGAAGCAACAAACATTCCCACTGCTGCCGTACTATTCTCCACAGCAGCCTCATCCACCGGTGCGTGCCTCCCCGCCTTGTCTGTATATATTGCACGGCCATACATCACAAGACTGTCATTACGCACCTTCCTCCGCCGCGAGAGTGGGGACAATGCACGCAGATCCCCGTCATTCACCCCAGCTGCACCATTATTCACCTCGGTTGTATGTAGGGACGCGTGTGAGAACTCCCGCGAGACCTCCAGCGACGTCGGCGTGACGGCGGATCGCGGGACTCGGTAAATAACGCCGCCGCGGGGACGCACAGCTCCCGCCCCCACCTCATTACTGTCGTCCTCCTCCCGCATCACAACGCCGACCACCGCGAGCTCATCAAGCATCATCAACTCCTCCAGCTCCTTCTCTGTCATCTTCGTCTCTTGGCGGAGTGCAACCGGGTCGATGTCGCTGCTCGTGCTGCTGTCATAACCGCCGCCTGCACAAGGACGACGATTATGACGATTACGACAGCGGGTTGGTGTTGGTAACTCAGAGAGACGGCGGCGCAACACGACGGCAGCATTGACCTCACCGCTACGGTCCTCAACCTCACTCATTGAATAGATCCCCGCCCCTTCCTCCTCCCCTACCTCTTCATGATTATGATTATCTGTGTAGTTGGGGGCAACACGTCGTTGGGCCTGCTGGCGCTTCTCGATAATGTAACGACTGGCTATGAGGCCCACAAGCGCCATCACCGAAACGGAGAGAAGTGCGATCACAAGAGGAAGAAGGCCCATCACTTTTCAACTCCTTTCTCTCTCTCTCTCTCTATATATATATATATATATATATATATATATAAGGGTGATGTATTTTGCCACTCAAAATAGTTTTGTTAAATCCCCCACAAACTACAATGAGAAAAAAAGCACTCAGAAACCCACACCCACACCCACAGACAATCTCTGTCTTTTTTTTTGGTTCTGGAGATTATTTCCACTAGTGCACACTAAATCAACAGTTCCCACCCGAGTACAACACAATAAATATCTCTCTACCTATCTTCTTATGTATGTATACTAAGGGGATGTAATATATACTACTGCAGAAAGAGATACCGAGAGAGAAAGAGAGAGAGAGGCCACATGTATACAGGTAGAGGAATAAAGAGAAATAGAGAGACAGATAGTAATGCACCTTCACACATACAGAAAGAGAGATCAGAGGTATGAAGATGGAACCGTGATTGTCAATTATCAGATACAAGAGGGGAGGGAGAAAGTAATCCAAGAATGGAATCAAGGAAATACGCCACAAAATCAAAAGAAATGAACAAATGAGAGGGTCACAAACAAGATCCGAATTCAAAGGGAAAAAGGTAGAAGGGGATATAAGGGCGACATAAGAAAGAGAATACATAAAAGATGACTCAATAACAAATAACATAAAACCCTACGAACGTAGGGGAAGAAAAACGTATATAAATAGATGCAGAGAGAATGATAGATAGACACGAAGAAAAAACCATACATGTATGGAGTGGATGGGTACCTAACCCAATAAAAACCAATGATGGTGTTATTTCTCCATACAGTAAATGCATTGTGCTACTCACTGCCACCCTCACCTCATCCCGGGTTCTCAAAACTCACCCCACTTTTGCGTTTGAGGAGCGGCGTTAATATCCACTCAAGTGAAGACATCCTTCCGCCCTCTCGTCCCAAGTGTGGTAAATAATCAATATCAGCATCCTCATCATTAGCCGCGACATACACAATGTTTTCATTGTAAGGGTTAAGTACATATGGCAAACCCTTTCCATACACTTCAGCTGCATCCGGTGCATTTTCCATCTCCTTTGCCTTTTCCTTTTCCTCTTCCTCCTGCAGCCGTCGCAGCTCCACCAACAGTGTACCTACAGGCTCAGCACTACCACGCATCCACTCCTCCCTATGCTCGCCCCTCGACATGTCTACAAGCATCTCCAGCAAACTCGGCCCCGGCAGAGCATCCGGCGGCGGCGTCGACATCGCCCGCACCATGAGCACAAGATTCGTCACCGTCATCTGCGTGCCGTCCTGCAGCTGCACGAGATCCGCGTGGCCGCGCTCGCCGTTCCGCCCCCGCTGCGAGCGCAGGCGCCGGTCGGCGAGCACCTCCGTCCCGTTGGCCGACGAGGCGAGCGGGATGCCGCGCAACACGACGCCGCGGTCGACGAGCTGCAGGACGGCGTGGCGCAGCAGCGAGCGGCGGGAGCGGGCGCGGTCGGTGCCGGGCGTGGCTCCCTCCCACCGGCGGAGCAGCTCGTTTCTCACCTCCCGCAGGCGCCGGCGGCGGATGACGACGACGCAGGCGAAGATGCCCACGACGAGGAAGAGGAGGATACAGAGTACCACGAGGATGCTCACCACGCTGTTCAGAGCCATAGAAGAAAGAGAGAAAAAAGGAGAGAGGAGAGAGGAGAAAGGGAGAGAGGGGGAGGAAGCGGCGGGCTTACTATTATGGGCTCCTTCGACACGGGGGCCTGCTATCTATACGGAGCGCACACAGATACAGAGACAGATGCAGAGATACAGACAACCCTGCAGTCCTGTCCCTCACTGTTGGGTCTATTTCTATGTACGTATGTATATATCACTTTTTTTATATATTTGAATGTATACTCCCTTCTAATGTTTGCACGGTTCAGTCTCACCACCACCGCTCTTGCCACTACTGCGCACACAGAAAAAGAAAAAGGGGTTTGAGAACACAAATGGAAGGTAGTCTCACTCATACACACACAGAGAGAGAGAGAGAGAGTGCAAGAGAAAGAGACGTACACATAGGTGCAAATGAGAATTATAGAGAGCAAAGTTAAATACATAAACAAAAAATATAAAATAAATAAATATATATGCGACTTTATGTATGTATCTGTATATCCAGAGAAAAGAAAAGCATGGGAGCCATTTTTTTTTTTTCAAACGTACCCATGCTGCCACTACGCGTGTAGCGCCACCAAACTATAAGTGCTGTTTTTCTTCATCCTATCCTTCCATACAATGATTTCGAACCACATCTCCGAGCAGCTTTAAAGGGGCTCAGATTCCGTTGGTTCCATGACCTTCCAAGGAACGACTGCGCTTCCTCAGCAAACGACCCTTCACCTTCTCCGCCCCCAACCTGCGAGGACAAGAGGGGGACGTTGAAACCAATAAACTAGAATCTATTAAACTGAGAGCATGGGAGCCAAGAAACGAGGTCATTTCTCGCGACAGACAGACACACATATATATGTGCAAGAAACAGAGGAAACGCAGAGCAGGAAAAACAACTCATGTCTAGAACCATCTATATACAGATAATGTCCCACATCGCAAGATCGATAAGCAAGGAGGACAATAGAATCACAATAGCAGAAAAAAGAAACACAAAGAAACCGACAGCAACAAACAAACAGAAAGAAGCAGAGAGAGAGAGAGAGAGAGAGAGAGAGAGCGTGGAGATACTCGCTTTACGACAGCAAAAACAAGGACAATGATCCAGAAGTAAAGAAAGGAAAAAAGAAAAAATCACTCTTTTGAAGGACAAATCCACTCCTCATAAAATATACATTGGAAATATACAGATACATATGTACATACATTATACATACGATACACTCTGATGTAGCTTCTTTTTTCTCCCGCTATTATTTCACTCGTCCCAGCTTCCTTCTTTTGATGTTTCCTCCTCACTCTCAGAATAGTATAGTTCATATTATTTCTTGCGAATACACACATACGAGATACGTACATAAAAAAGGGGGAAAAAAAAGAAATAATAACAAACAAACAAACACAATGACGACTCATGGTGAATATACAAACCTATATATATATATATATATATATATATATATGACTGTCAAGGTGCATGTGTGCATACGGGGATCAGTTTATATACTCATCTCTCTCATTCACATCTTCTGAACACTCCACAGATGCCACTTCACCAAGAAACAACGGCTGTCTTATCGCCACAGTGACACTATTATAACCACCCTCCATACTATTATTCCCACAACTGTCTTCTCTCTTGTCCTTTTCACTGCCACTGTCATCGTTGTTGAGGTCATTGAAGAAGATAACAGGCATGTTGTCAGAAGAATCATCCCGCGTCAAGTACGGCGTAGGAACCCCGTAAATACATTCCACAACATGTGAAGAGGATCTACGAGGAGTGGGAAGGTGGCAGTTCATTATGTCTGACGCACTCGGAAAGAAAGTGTGCTGGGGATTTTGATTTCTTATGAAACTATGATACTCTGAGAAGTACAGAATAAATAAATGTAATAGGTTTGGCCCAGGCAAAGCATCATGGGAAGATATGCTTGCATTACTACGGCGATGGTTAACGTCACTGCTGCTGCTATTATTGTTATTACTATCACCGCCGTGATGGTATGTTTCTATTATGAGAGGAGTTCCTCGAGAAATTTTATTTTTATTAATCAGCAAGTCAATCACCTTATTAAAAAATATATTCCATTCAGCACTCCGCCCATTTCCTCCTCCTCCTATTCCTATTCCTCCTTCTTCTTGGTGACGATGATCAGGCTCCTGTGTGTTTATACTTGTTATACGCCGTATGAACAATGATAATTCTTGCCGTTGTCTGTTCTCCTCGTCCTCTATTGTTCTGTTGAGTTTGCAGCGGTATATAATAGTACCAACAATGACAAGAATGGCAATGATGATGGAAGTTAACAGTACTCCCAAAAGAACAGTAACAGTTCCACCATCCATTTCTCTCTTCTGAAAGGTAATATTATTATTACTACTATAGTACCCCTCTATACATACAATAGGTATACAGTGATGTGTGTAATGAGAGGGAAAAGAGAGGAAATAAACTGAGAAAGTGAACACAGAAAAGATATATCTATATCTATATATATATACGTATGTATACAGAGATTCTTTTGATGTGTCTTTTGCTTATATGCCTTGATAAGAAACAACATAGATACAAAGAAATAAAAAAAGGAAAGACGAAAGCGAGAGAATATCAGGAGGAATAACTGCAGCGGATAAACAAGAAAAGAAAAAAAAACAGACGTACATACAACGAGAGACAGAGATATATAGAGAGATGTGCCGTAACAGCAGCAGTCAGTACCAGCAATAACAGATGAAGCGTGCATTCACATTTGTCTCTATGGGAATCAGTCCAAAAAGTGGAGGCAAATAAATAATTATGATCATCACCCCCATTAGAGAGAAAGAAAGAGAAAGAGACACGCTGCCAGCATTCACCAAACGCACAAAAACAAAGAAAAAAAGAAAAATTTCTGTACACAAGCACATAGAGAAACAGCTCCTCAGGAAGAGCCCAGCAAGCAAGAAGGGCACGACTGGCTGCGTGAAAATAACGAACAAACAAACAAAAAGCATTTATATCTTTCTTTCTCCCACCTCTATCTATGTACCTACGTGTGTATACACAAAGAGAGAGGTGGGAGAAAGAGAGAGAGTGTGTGTGTATACAGGTAACACGTTCACTATATATATATATATATATATATATTCGCTATGTACTCGCTTGTAATTATGTGTATTTCTGCATACACTGTGATTGTGCCACACGAAACCTCAAGTAGATTAGAACAACAACAACAGAAAATAAAAGACAATGAAAAACAGCAGAGAAGAAATCAGTGTAAACACCATCACATCCTCCTCTTTCGCCACTACCACCAGAATCTCTCTCTTTTTTCCTTCTTTCCGATAAAACAACTGAGAGTCGAAATTAAAGTTATAATGACTTCATGTTTTCCATCACGTTCATCTTCACACAAGCACACACAAACACGCAGAGGGGCAAACAGGCAGTGAGTAGGACGCTCGGCTGCCATGTCAGTTCTATTCAAAACCTCTTTTTTTTATCTCTCTCCCTACATACATACATATACAGTTGGGTTGTGTACACGCAAAGGCTCAGGAGTAGATGGAGTGACAAACAGAGAGGGAGAGAGAAATCCTTATTATTATTATTATTATTATTATCATTTGTCGCCCGCCGTGTCGGTGGAGGGGAACACGTGTGTAGAGCGTGACATCGACGGTGGGAAATCATCCCCCCTCTTCGCCACTGTTGTTCCGGTTGTTTCCGCCGCCACCACCACTTCGAGTTGTTTGGCTTCGCTGAGTCTCCGCACCCTTCCCCCCACCACCTCCCCGGCCTGCGCCGACAGTGGCGACTCCCGCCGCCCCAAAAGTTCGAGCAGCCGAACCGCCTGCCGCCGCTCCTGCTCGTCGTGGCTGCGCTGCCGTTGCCGCATCTCCCGCCGCTGCACCCGCCGCAGGCAGCGGCACGCCGTGAAGACGAGGAGGGCGACGACGGCGATGAAGCCGACGAGGGTGAGGAAGATGACGATGAAGCCGAGAATTGTGTTCTGTCCCTCCCCCATCGCTGCAGGGAAGAGAAAATAGAGGAGAAAGAAAGAACGAGGAAGAGAGAGAGAGAGAGAAGGAGAAATTAAACCACAACATGGAAGGGGGATATATACAGACATCACAATAATATATACGTCTCTCGTTGCTCCGTTTATTCGTTATTAGAGCCTGGAGAAGTATTCACCGGACGACAACAGATGGAAAAACAAAAATAAAAAGTAGCAACCAAAACAAAATCTGCACACAGAATACATACATACAACAAGACAGACACTGGTGGACTCAGAAAGAAAGAACTATGAAGGAAGAGAAAAATACAAATTCTTCATCTTCTCTGAATTATACTCTTGGGAAAACAAATGCAGATACACAGACAAACCAAAATAAAAAAAGCAAACAAACAAACAAGCATCCACTGCTTTTTATTTCTTTTTAAGTTATCAGTAATCTTCTCATTATTACTATTCTTCCTTTGATGCTCACCATCTTTCCACAGTAGGGAGTTCATTTAACCCAAACAAATGACATGAGTACACGCTTTGCATCACGGTTTGTCACCAAAACCATACATATGTACATACAAGCGTGCACACATCCATCGATATATATATATATATATATATATATATAGCAATTTACTTACCTCCATTCTTTCTTTCTCCCTGACGCACAAACAGACCAGAGAGCTGTGAGTAAAATGGCCACAATAGGTAAAATAAGAAAATAAATAAAACAATATTAAGCTGCAGTAAAGAATGGGGAGCGGACCAGATAGAAAAATTACAAACAAAACAAATACGTATGCTGGTTACCCACAAAGACCAACAGACAGGCACCAAAATAAAATCATTGGCTGCTCTCTGCCACTCATGCCAGAAGACACAACAACACTTTCCGTCACTTCACTCATGCCACTCCATCGCAATTGCGCTTTTTTTTTTTTCGCTTATCATTCATAACCAACAAACTAACAGAGGGGGGGGGAAGACAGGCAGAAAGTAATAAATTTCTTTTTAAATTTTCCTCTTTTGGGAGCAAGGCACAACAACAAGGACACACCCAAAAGGGGAGTCAACCGTCACACTCACACACTCACCAACACCTGTGACAGGCCTCAAACAACATCCGAAACGCATTTGTCCCCATCCGAGCTAACACGGTCTGTGTGACCACCGCTATTGTCCGAGGTCAAAGCACATGGCGGCGCCTTGTCCTCCCGCACGTCGTCTGGCGTGCGGCTGACGAACTCTGTGGCGTACTCCGCGCGGCCATAGAGGTCGCTGGCGGGGGGCAGGCGGTACATCGCGCCGGCGGGGCGGGCGGCGGGCAGGCGGAAGCTCCGGCCGATGGGCAGGCCGCAGAGGACGCCGCTGCCGCCAACGGGGGCGAATTCGTCGTCCTGCACTTCGCTCGGCACCCGCGTGATCGGGACGCTGCCGCCCGCCATCCGCCGCTGCGCCTCCTCCGCCGACGCGAAGACCACCGCCGCGTCAACGACGGCCGGCAGCGACACCTGCGGCTCGAACGGCTCGGCGCGCGGGCAGTCGCGCAGTCGCCGCCGGCGGTCGCGTCGCTTCTCAATCATCCGTTGCTTGAGGACCCAGAGCGTGACGAGGCCAACGACAACAAACGTGAGCGGAGCACAGGCGAGGATGATAACTACAAAGGCGAGCTTCATAAAAGCCTACCACTTCCCTTTCTTTATTTTATTTTTTGGGTTCGTTACTTCCGAAAAGATATCACATGCTTGCGATGAGAGAAAGTAAAGAGGGAAAGAGAATCCAGTGGCACCATTCAGTCCAAACAAAAAAAGGGAGAAGTGACGGCAGCAGCAGAAGGAGGAGTGCCTAGCGGAAGGAAGAGAGATGAAAATTAATCTAACTCATGCAAACAAAAAGAAATCAAGCGTGGTATCTGAGAGTCTTGTCATTTTACTTACTTCAAATGTTTTTCTCCCCCACTCCTGCACACGCACACACACACACACACATAAGTGAGGACGACAATGGAAAAAAAACACGCAAACCAAAAGAAAAGGGGGAGGGGAGTACAGCCGTCTAGGCATCGCTCAGCCCAACAATACAATCGGTGAAACAAAACAAAGCAAAACAAAAAAAAGGTCTTTTTCATATTTACAAAAACAGAAACGTAATACCTATGACCGTAGATGGAACCTGAGAAGCAGTTCTAGGAAAAGAAAGGGGGGGGAGCAGGGAAGGAAGACAAACAGCCTCTCTATCAGACAGAAAAAACAATAACAGAAAAGCACACATACACAAATAAAAAAAGGGAGAAGATGGAATGAATCCCTCCCAACCTCATTAACAATCCCCCTCTTCCATATATAACCAATTTCACACGCAAGAATGGAAAAAGAAAAACGCTAGCATTATTGTGTACATTCAAACACCCACAGAGAGAAGGTATACATATACTTATATGCATACATAAATTTCTTTTTTTAAAAAGGACATAAAAAGCATGACAGAGCTCATACGAGATCAATATTCTCACACAAAGCAGAGGAGTTACTCTGTGTACAATATTTCGACATAAGGGAGTGAAAGGACCTTGAGAAACAAACAAAGAGATGAGGAATGGTAAAAAAAAAACCAAAGGCCAGAGAAAACAAGAGCAAGAAATAACTCCCATAAGCATGGACATCGATTCACTCTTATTGCCTTAATTCTTCTCTTCACCGGAAAATAGAGGTAACTAAAACTAATAAGAAGAGAGGACAGGGAGAAAGTAATAAATTTCTTTTTAAATTTTCCTCTTTTGGGAGCAAGGCACAACAACAAGGACACACCCAAAAGGGGAGTCAACCGTCACACTCACACACTCACCAACACCTGTGACAGGCCTCAAACAACATCCGAAACGCATTTGTCCCCATCCGAGCTAACACGGTCTGTGTGACCACCGCTATTGTCCGAGGTCAAAGCACATGGCGGCGCCTTGTCCTCCCGCACGTCGTCTGGCGTGCGGCTGACGAACTCTGTGGCGTACTCCGCGCGGCCATAGAGGTCGCTGGCGGGGGGCAGGCGGTACATCGCGCCGGCGGGGCGGGCGGCGGGCAGGCGGAAGCTCCGGCCGATGGGCAGGCCGCAGAGGACGCCGCTGCCGCCAACGGGGGCGAATTCGTCGTCCTGCACTTCGCTCGGCACCCGCGTGATCGGGACGCTGCCGCCCGCCATCCGCCGCTGCGCCTCCTCCGCCGACGCGAAGACCACCGCCGCGTCAACGACGGCCGGCAGCGACACCTGCGGCTCGAACGGCTCGGCGCGCGGGCAGTCGCGCAGTCGCCGCCGGCGGTCGCGTCGCTTTTCTTCTTCCAGGCGCCGCTTGCATAATAACCGCAGGAGAACTGAAATCAGGATGGCAGTCACCCCAAACAAAAAAATAATGATAACTTGGGTAATGCTGTTCGTCATTTCTATTGAACAGGGGAGAAAAAAGGAAACGAAGAGAAGAGAATAGAAGCAAATTAGAGAGAAAGTATCAAGAAATTTCGTGTGGGGGCTGTTTGTTGCGATGATCTCAGCAATCTTCTCCACCCCCACCCCAACCAAACAGTGGGAGAAACCACAAGCAGGATGGAGGAGGAGGAAGGAGGGAGCAAGAAAAAGGGATTTGTTGTAAGAAGGGATGGGAGAAACATATCTCTGTGCATGTCTTCATCAAAAGTCTGAATGTCGAATCCCTCTACATTCCACACCCCAAAATCCATTATTTATTATTAGATTTTCTTTTGCGGCGTATGAACAAAAATTTGCCCAACACACACACACGGAGTGAGTAGAGAAAGATGTTCTGCAGAATAGTGCAATCAATAGAAATAAAACAGAGACAAGAAATGCTCAAATGCATATTCATTCTTTCAAACTCACACAACCACCATCAGAAAGAACAGCCCACCACAACAATATACGCATAAAAGCAAAATAAATAAATAAATCATGACTGGTATTGACAATACAAATCTTTCATTGGCCTTAATTTATGATTTCTCCTTTCCTTTTCACGTCTCAGAACTCCTCTTCCCTACCTTCTTCTGTTGTGTGCAATTTCCTTCATCACCCTTGACTACTGCCTGCGCATTAATAATAGGGCTGTCATCAGGTCGGGGAATATATTCCGCCTGCCCATACAAAAAGACAGAATCCTCCTGGTGGGAGTTTCCATTCTCTCGATTTCTTTCGTGATCTACAGGTTGTGCTTGACACTGCTCCAGCGGCACTCCCCAGGCCGATACAGGCTGTGGCCCTTGTGCAAGGTTGTGCATCTGATTTGAAAGCTCCCCATATGTATGCATCGAGTACGGGGGTATTCCAGGGGAAGTTACCGGATTATGTTCTCCTGCTCGAGCCTGTTGCTGGAGATATTGCTGATGAGCCCTACGACGACGACATATGGTTATACCATACACCAGACAGGCAAGGAAAATCCACCCAAGAAAGAAGAGAAAAAACATACCATCGTTAAACATTATATCTATGTACGCACAACTATCAACTACTCTAAATGAAGAGAGAGAGAAAGAGAGAGGGAGCGGTGGGGAGGGAGGGATTTAATACAAACACAGAAGGAAGAAAGGCCCATAGCAACAACAAAAGGAAACACACAACAAAAAACACACACATTGAACTCAAAACAAAAAAAAGAGGCAATGTGAGAGGGGAAAAGTAAAAGTGATACTAAGAGTATACTCAATGACACACATACAATATATATATATATATATATATATATATATATATATATATAAGCATCCATATATCTACATAGACGCTTATAACCTCCCAGGAAATGGCTCGACATCGCTGCAATGATCCCCGATGCACCAGAATGCTGAACACATAAACTCTGTGTCAGGAAAGAAAAGCCACACAACCCAAACAAAAACAGATACTTAGTTACCGGTAAAGAGCACACACAGAGAGAACAAATGTCCTAAGAAGAGAAAGATAAATATAGGTCGGAACACGTAAAAATCAACGGTGACAGAAGGCATAGATACTAACCATGCACCGCAGCAAAAAAAGCCACAAACACACACACACAGTAAAAAAAAAAAAAAACAGAACTCTGGCCGGAGATATGTACTGGCAAAAAAAACTAAAGAACATCACGAGCGCAGAAAACTCGGATAGGAACTC